>CM024727.1:20896287-20923870 GCA_014182545.1 Eucalyptus globulus | reverse complement strand
ATCTCACAATTATTAACAAAAAAAGGAGCCCACCGATTGCGTCACCGAACCCACCTCCCATCTCCTTTTCCTTTTATTTCTTTCCTAATTTTCCCGATTTAATTTTAGATCTAGGAGCTTTATTCTCCCGATCTTATATTTAGGAGCTTTTCTCTCCGATCATCTTCTAAATTTTGGAGTCTTAATAACTAAATACTCTGTCTCCAATTTTAATGGTGTTCACAATAGTTTCGATATCAAATCTATGTTTATTTAACGTTTTTTTACCTAAAATTTTGGCATTTTGCATTAGCCACAAGGGCACACTCTCACAAGTGTCAAATTTGAGATTTTTCAACACGTTTACATTGTCTCCGTATGGTGATGGTATTGGGAACACCGAACCAAGGTGCACACCCTCGAAAAGGCAAAAGCCATAATTATAGATAGAGATCTTTTTTTTTTTTTTTTTTTTTTTTTTTTTGTGCTTATCACTAATAATGTTGTATGATTCCGTGATTAGCCGTTGATTCTTTCGTTTGGATCTAGTTACAGATATGTTTTTAAAGGACAAGCTTGTGATGATCTCTGCCATTACAAATTTATTATTGAAAGATTAGCTTATGATGATCTCTACCAAACCATGCTATGATGAAATGCCTTGATTTTTTATTTTTTATTTTTTGTTTATTTTGGAAATCTATGACTTTGTTTTGTTATTATGACTTTTAAAAATGAGTTTGGTAATTAATGAAACTTTCTTGTTGACCAAAAAAATGAAAAAAAAAAAACACCACACTGACCATTGTTGAATTCAAATTTAATATACACAGCATATAGCGATTCAAATCATAAAAACAACATGTTCACCAGATAGACTACAGTTTATTCCCTTTTTCCAAACAACAAAGCCAAATCAAACATCATGCTCAAAAGCTGGAAAGATAACCACACATCTTACTAGCACGACAGACGTCGCGAAAACATATGTATTACTTCCTAGTCCCATGGCCAAATGGATTGACACGCACGAGGGGGCGACACACCAGCGGCTTGGCCATCTCCGCCGCGAACCCAGAACCATGGCTCAAATCGACGGCCCCCTCTCTTTCCATCACCTTCAATCGAAGCACTGGACCAGCGATCCGACGGCCGGGTGCATCACCTGCATCGCGAGTGACGCCCCGGCGCACCCCGCCGCCCGCTCCCGAACGGCAAGTACCTGAAGTTCTGGCCCTTGAACTCCATCTGGTGCTCCCCGATCCTCTCGCCGGAGCTCTCCAGGAACCTCTCGGGCATGAACTCGTCCGGGTCGGTCCATATCTCCGGGTCCCTCATGATCGCGTAGACGTTGATTAGGACCCTCGTTTTGGCCTCCACGAGGTAGCTGTCGACCGAGCAGTCCTCGCCGCACTCCCGGATGATGAGGGGCGCGGACGGGTGGAGCCTCAGGGTCTCCTTGATTACAGCTCGGAGGTAGGGCAAGTTCGGGACGTCCGACTCTTGGACTAGCCTAGTGGGACCGACGACGGAGTTGATCTCGTCCTGCAGCTTCTTGAAGGCTTCCGGACGATTGATGAGCTCCGCCATGGCCCACTGCATCGCCGCCGAGGAGGTATCCGTACCAGCCATGAAGAGATCCTGCCAATTAGAGGTATCCGTACCAGCCATGAAGATCATATGTAGTGTTTTATATGTATAAAATGTAAACCGTGCGACAATTATCTAATAACCTATACTTTTAGAACGTAAATTTTTTATTTGCTATCAACAGATTTAATAAATAGTAGTTAACAGATAAAGGGCCTCATGTTCTTTAACTTGTACTCACCAGGACAAAGGACTTCATGTCCTTCCTTGTTATCTTCATTTCAGCAGTTGGATCGTTGTGTGTCTCCAACAAGATGTCCATGAGATCCTTCCGGTCGGTAACTGATTTATTGATCAGCTTCTCTTCATGCTCCTTCATTATCCGCTCGACGATCCGGTCGAATTCCCACAGCGCTGCCTCCAGCTTCTTCCCGTTCCCGAGAAATCGAGCCACCTGAGGGGCCCCAACACGTCGCCGACGCTCAGCTTCCCTGCAAGCTCCAAACACGTCTTCACGAGCTCGTGGATTTTTCTCTGCGTCATTCGCAGTCCCTGAGCACCGTGTGCTCATCACCATCCGACAGATCACGTTGTTTGTGAACGTCGTCAGCTCCTTGCTCAGGTCCGATGCCTTCCCTCCTCTCGCGCTCTCCATCACCGACTTGACGAGCCTCTCGACCTCCTCCTCACGAACGTCGAGAAACTTGTCCAGCTGAGGGACGGCGAGGAGCTTCGTCATGCACAGCTTCTTCATGAACCGCCAGTAGTCGCCGTATGGAGCCATGATGAAGCGCGACCCCCTGTAGATGAAGTGCTCCGAGGACCCGAACTCGGGCCTCGATGAGAAGTTGAGCTCTTGGGTTTTGAACAGCTCCTCGCGATGGAGGCGCTCGAGGCGACGATGCACGAGGACGCCCCGAGGCGGAGGCGCATGAGCGGGCCGTGGGTGCGGGCGAGCGCTTGGAAGGATTTGGGAGGACGGGGCCGACCAAGGGAGGTGGCCGGAGGAAGGGGAGGGAGAGAGGGCTCGGCGGGTGGGGGACCTTGGAGCGAGGCTTGAGCTTGAAGCATGCTTTGATGAGGGAGTGGACTAGGAGGGCGGTGAGGAACCAGATGAGGAAGAGGAAGTAGTACGAGGCATCGTTTGCACTGACTATGGCCATGAGGGAATATGAAAGTGTTTAGATCAGAGAGAGAGAGAGAGCGAGAGAGAGATAGATAAGACTATGGGGTTTGAAAGAAGAAAGCTAGGGTTGATGCTCTATATAGTGCATGAGAGCATGCCAGCTGCCATACAAAATATGAAAATGAAGTAGCTTGCACTTCTTCCTACAAGAGTTATGCTGTACGAAATTAAACCAGGTGACAAACGGAGATGCTGCTGTTGTCATGTCATGGACGAAAGTCGTCTTAAAAAACCAAGTCTTCGTCGGCTTGTTCTGCCACCGCCAGGAGTGAAGGGTACACAAAGAGATACATTTTCCGCGAACGAGGAAGCAGTCTCTTTTAGATGATCATCGCATGCACAGTCGATGAACAAGATGCATAATCCTCCACAAGTGACCTCCTTTATCATTGACTTGTTGGTAATAACTATCCACCCTCTTATTAATCATCCTGCTCAGAGTGAAGGCCGCTCGTAAATTTCTTCTTTTTTAAGGATGAGCTTGCTTTTTAGTCTTTTTAGCAAAAGCTGCAAAAGACCTCTAATTTTTTCTATGATGCCAAAAATTCCAAACTTATGTATACGTGGTGGCTATTTATCTTTTGTCAAAATTTTATCATTGAGAATCTTAAAAACTACATATATAGGCGCCAAAAACAAATTATGTTGACGCCCCACACGAGTTAAGTGAAACAAAAATGATGTTGTTTTGATTGAAAAATTATTTAACAGAACCCTTTTTTTCTTTTTTATAAATATGTAAATCTCACTAATTAGATGAAGTGCATAAGCTTAAAGACATCCCCCAACATCACAAACACAGCTAATTATGCGAGAATATGGAGGTAGAAAGCCTCCACATAGTTGCCAACAAAATATTTAAAAGCAAATTTTTTGGGCCTCACCATAGCCCATTGCAGCCGGGATTCAAATACAATTAATTGGGATTGGTTAGCCAAAGCCCAAAGGTTAAACAATTTACCTATGAATTGGGTCGCCCACCCCTCTCTCTCTTTTTGATATGTTATGTTCGACGCTCTTGATGTATTTTCAGCAAATTTCGTTAAGTAATGAACATCACTCGTATTTTCGACGGGCACAATTATGGAAAAGTGAAGCCTAAATTCTTTAGTGGAATTTACAATTTACATATATTAGCCAAAAGAAGATGCATCCCAATTAATTTATTTTGGAAACGTCTATAATGCGCTCCATTTAAATACAATACATGGTCGCTAAGAAGTATAACTTGAGGAGCCATGCTTCCAAATTCTTGACCTTGTAGCTCTTATCATCCAATGAAGTCTTTATGAAGAACGTCAAATACCCTTCTATGCAAAGATACTTTGCCATATACTCCTAGCCCAGTTACATTCAAAGAATAAATAAGTTTTATCTTTTATACCGGACATCTAGAAATTACACTGAATATCAATTGAAGGTTTTCATCGTGATATGGCCTATGTTGTTAGTAATCTATTTTTACAAGCAAGCTAGCCTATAAAGTTATATTTGCTAATACCGTTAGTTTATATTAAAACGCATCACCCCACAATGGGTCCCACTTAGGGGTGCAAAGTACCGGAACCGCCCGGAACCGGCGGTTCTTGAGGGAACCGGTCCGGTTTCTAGTTCTAATTTTTCGGAACCGATGGGTACCGGTCTGTTCTTAGTTCTATGGGCGGATCCGCCCACCTCTGACCGGACGGAACCTTTTTAATATTAAAAAAAATTACTAAAAGAAACCCTACATTGGATCTCATCTCCTCACTCCTTTTCGGTTCTCTCTCTCTTTGTCTCTTCCTTGGTTCCTCCTAATCCTATTGCCATTTTGATTCCTCCTCGAGCGTTGACGCCGCGCTGCCGCTCCTCCACTACTGCTGTTCGCCCCCCGCCGGCCGCCACCCACCATAGTCGCGGAAAATTGTTTCACGACTGTTCTATGTTGAAAACCCGACCATAGACCTTCTCCTCCTTCCCAACTCATAGACCCATCGCTTACATGTTGAAAACCAAAATTGTTTGAAGGCCAAGATTGGTTTCATGGATCACCGAATCGGACCGCATTTGGCGGTCCGGTTCCTGTGGATCCATGCAACAAATGGGTGGATCCTTTCCAATTTTTGGAACTGGTCCTTAGCGGCGGTTCCCGGTTCTAGGTAGAACCGCCCGCCCGAACTATGCACACCCCTAGTCCCACTTGCCTAAGTTCTGATATACCTCTTTGCAGCGGTATCTAAAGCTGAGATGATTGAAGTTAGAACGAGCCTCAACTCCAAAAGACATTGCCAACTCCAAGCCATATTGCCCTTAATCTCAAGTTGCATAATTAAGTACCTTTGCATTTAGTATTGAAAAACCCAATTACTCCGGATGGAAGAGGAAGGATTATTGATGAGGGTCTATAACATGCGACCTAGTAACATTTTGTTCCATAATTTCAAATTGAGCGACCTAGTTCTCCTTCATTTTTAGGCAAGCAAACTACTTCCTATGCAACTTTATGTAGTTGGCGAACTATTGCATTTCTAACTAACGTAACCTTGACGAAAAGGTAAATGTGTTACGTAGGTACAAGTTTAGGTTTTTTTTTTTTTTTTTTTTTTTTTTTTTTTTTTTTTTTGTCACAAGAAAAAAGTTTATGGTAAATATGTCTCGATGGGTATAGTTTAGGTTCGTAATATTACATAAAAAAAAGTTCAAGGTAAATGTTTCACAGTGAATATAATTTGGAACATTTTGTGACTTTTGATAGGAAAGCTTACAATGTAACTCAAGTTTATTTTTGAGCTTAACCGGATCTATAACTTATAATTGATCATCTAACCTGTTCTTCTTTATAATTTTCTTTCGGAGACGTGAATTGCTTATCCAAGGACGTATGAAGAGGACATTACGATCGACGAGACCATGGACCTGAGGATAGTCCAGAAAATTAGGACAATTAAGCATACCTCAGTGGTCCTTAGTGGTCCTCATACATAAACTAACAGCGTGGTCCTCCTTGTGTATTATTGAAGCAATCTTGCAATTGATTAATCCTCTATGGATTGGTATTAATTATTAAACCCGTGAGCCCAGAAAGTGAGATCAAGCAAAGTTTGAAAAAGTTCAAACTTCTAAATAGGTCACGAGTTGCCTGGTCTGCCGGGTTGATCTCCCCATGACATTCTGACATATCTTACACAGTGCACAACAGTTTGATATGACCTAAAACTTGCCGTCGGCCACGAGAACATAATAAGTGGGATGCTTTTTGGGAAAAGGTCAGATGATTTTAGTTCTTCATGTAATAATAAGTGGGATGTTTATAGGAAAAGGTCAGATGATTTTAATTCTTCATTCCTAGACGATCTTGGAGGCCCCATGGCCAGTTTGGATCATGTAACAAGTAGTGTTAATCAGTGGTTTTAGGCAGTGATGTTCTTAGCGAATAACTAGATTAAACATCTTCTTCCTCGACAACAGTGGCGAAAGAAAGAAATTGCAAAGTGACAGAGTTGGAGCGCGATGTCTCCTAAAACGGGACCATGTAACTTGGACCAATGATATATCATGAACATATCTTATGGCAATAAGGACACCATATATTATATAATTTTTGTACAACACTTATTTGAGTGCTCTAACATATTTTTTTTCATCACTTGAGTGTCATGTTAGTGAAAAATCGCTCATTTAAGTAGCTTTTTTTTTTTTTCGTTTTTTTTTTCTTCTTCTTTTTCCAGCGAATCACCCTACGTAGCTTCGTGAATAATTGTTGAGTCCAACATGACCTTTTTCGTAAAGAGATTTACGTCCAAAGTGGAAAATGGAACAAATTTCTAAGTCCGAGGCAATCCAAGTCGACTCACTTGGCTCGGTCGTCTACGGTCCAAAAGATTTGACGAAAACTCTTCTCCGGTCTGATTTTGAGCGAGAAGACGGATCAACTGAGGAGCGAGAAGTACCTGCTATTTGATCAAGTGTTCGATTCTAGAAATCAGATTCATAGAGAGTGAAAGAGGGACTTTAAGGAAGAGAGTGAGATTATTTTTTTCTACTTCTTCGTTTGTCTATTGCCCCAGATGATTCAAAATGTAATTTTACCAAACATTAAGGGAATAAGAGTTTTTTGGGAGAACGACCTTAGAAGTGCTAAAAATTGTATACGGAACTTACTTTATTACCAAAAAGTTTTTGTCGGTTTACTTAAGTGTCAAATTAGAGAAAAAATGAATACTTGAGTGCTTTCAACAAGAAATTCCGACCAAATAAATTACGTTATTTTTTTATTAAAATTTTTATTTGATGTAGTATTTTTTTTTGCACTGAAACGGTCACTTTTTAACAACGACTGACATTAAAGTGATCACTTTTTTACAACAACTAGTACTGGAGTGATCATTTTTTAATAACGATTGGTATTGAAGTGATTACTTTTTAATCTACCACACAAAGTCATTTAAGGGTTATATGCTGACTAAGTACTCTGATGAGCTACAAAAGATTAAGAAAATAATAAAAATGACTACGTCGGATTTCCGAAAACCTAGATTAAAATTGACATTTAAGTGATCGTTCTTTTTAAAAGGTGGCATTTAAGTGATCTAAAAAAAAATCCAAGGCCAACCGCCTCCTCTTCAATGATGAGGAAATGTGGTATTACGGGGATTTTGTGATCCTGGGCGTTCCTATGGCTACCCGCGGCTCCAGTCCTTCCATGGTCGCCTTGATCATTTTTTCCTTTTCATTTTATTGATAGGGCCGAAACGTCTTTTTCTTATGATTTTTGTTGATTAGATTTTTCAACGAGTCGCATCAGCCAATTTATAATAAAGCAATGATGGGTAAATAGTCAATGATACTTAGGTAAACGATTTTTAACCAATGTGACATTTAAATGATTCAAAAGAAAAAGTAACGACATTAAAGCAAATATGCATTAAAATTATGAGACTTATGGTGTCTTTATGGCATCTTATCCTTAAGAAAATGCCAAACCCGGAGTCATGAAGCTTTAGTGGAATAAGATGAGTAATTTTTCCATCATTGTTAGAGATCACATCACAAACCACTCGTTTCACATTGAATGGCAAATAGACTTTGGTCAACTTTAGGGTAACTTAAGTTGTATGTTAGCCCCCGGTTTCACATTGGCGTAGGTTTTAGATTATATTCATTGTAATTATTATATAAAAGGGTACATGTTGACACATATGTCATCACTTTCTCAATCATGCGTTTACTTATGAATAAATTGCTCCCTCTCATTCTATATTATTGGAAAAATTAAGCATTTAAATCATAACGATTCATCTTTATCATGTCATGGGTGACGTAAAAAGACATGAATGGATGTAAAGCACCTAACGATACGCTAGACACGCTTTCCTTTTCCAAAACCAATTTGTTTTTATGCACCTAATTTATTTTTTCCAATTATTTTAAAGTAATGATTGAGCTGACTGGGCGCTCATGGGACTGAAAGATCAGATATGATTCATTTTGCCGGAGTCCCCCACAATGTCATGATCAGAAGATTGAGGTCCAAATCTCTGATGGTGATTCGTACTCATCTGTGCCCCACTTTGAAGAAAATAATAATGATGATGATGAGCAAGATTAATTTAGATATAAAAAAAAACTAGCAAACCAAGTTTTTGGACATTTATCAAAACAATGTTACAACGATTTGATTTTGGGCATGTATGGAATTCATTTCCAAGTTACTTTCTACATATGATAAGACGAAATAAAATTGGCGATGTAAACTGCTCCCGTGCCATTAAAAACTCGAGAAAATTGTCTAATTAATAATAAACTTATTGTAGAAATGTCAATACAGTCACAAGTTTGTCACAAGTTTTCCGATTTAGTTAAACCTGTACATAAAGCTTTAATAAAGTTATTCTGGTCAATTTTCTCAGGCAATTGTTGACATGATGGTATGCCACGTGACTTGGCTAGCGAGTTCTAGACCACCACGTCTAGTGGTGATTATTGATGAAGGATGGTTCAGTCTTTATCGGTTACTTTTTCATGAAAGACCTACAGTTCGATGGTGATTAGGATCTTCTTTCTGTTCAAGTATAAGACAAGGTTCTCCTGAGGCATCTGGTTCGCGGTTTCCTCCGAGGAATCTCCACCTGTTTTACAGCCCTCAATTTGCTTTCGTGATTTCGACAACCTATAGCGACTGGCTAAAGATAAGTCCATGTTTGTCACCCATGGAACGCCAGACTAATCGAACCAAATGAGAAAAAGACAGCAGTCTTGCCTTGAGGTAAGCCGCCAGGCCTATTCGATCCAGGAACCTACCCGAACCCCGGCCTTATCCGGCCAGTTCGCAACAGGAATTGCTTTGGTTGCCAGTTTCTTTAGTCTGAACTGTTGGTTCTACTCGGAAACTTGGTTTTTGAAAGGGCCTACCAGGCCTAGAATATCTCTCGGCAGTCAGTTCTCTTCTCACTTCGTTCTCCGTTTTCTCACTTCTCACTTCTCATTAGTCTGCGGCTGCTCTCTCTCTCTACCCCTCTCTTTCACTCTCTCTCTGACTCGTCTCTCAAGTCTCTCCGGCGGTGCCCTCGAGTCTCATCGACACTGTCTCGTCTCTCTCTTGATCTCGTGGCTCGGGGCCTAGCCATAGCCAGGTACTCTCTCTGTCTCTCTGGGTCAATTTCGTTTTCGATATCTTCATCGAATGTTTCCATTTTGGTGTGCTATGATTTTGATTTGTTTGTTGCCTTGGCCATACGTGCATAGAATTGGTTTATGTAAGCTTGTTTGCTTGCTACTTAACAAATTGAATCCTGCAAGTTCGAATTCTGTAACTTGTGGTGATCACGAGGTCGTAAGGCCAAAAATGCTGAATAACTGACAAACTGATAACCTCCTAAAGCTTCTGGGGTCGTAAATCCGGTTGGATAAAACAAGCTGCTCAGAGAAAGATCTCATAAGTGACTGTTGGGGTTTATGTGGAACTACTGCATCTATCATATCTTGAAGTCCATGTTAATTTGTTGCATTACAGTTGGCTTCATGGAAGTTCGATGGAATCAAGATTAACCAGTTCTTTTTTAAGCATAGTTTTGAGAGTTGTCATGGTCTTAAACATAAGATTGGCACTGATAGGCATAGTAGGTTGTATGTTGCTTGGAATATAAACTTCGCGAGAACAATCCAGCTAGAGTAAGGTTTGTTTGGAAAGATGTGTGCTTGCTTGATGTCTTTGTTTTTGTGAGAACTATATAATAAGGACTTGTATTAGTGGTTTTTCTTAGATAGATCCTAATGCTAAACACATCGCATTTATTGTAGAACTTTGATGCTTGTTCTTTGTGTTGGTTACTTCGTCCAGCACAAATGTTCGATTTTGCAATTGCGAATTATATTGTCCTAGTGTCAAATGGAAGTGGGTGGAGATGATGTGATGACTCCGATCATGGAATGGCCAGGCCATGGAGGTGAAGAAGAAGAAGAGGTGTCCACAACAAACAAGGTATCTAGTTCTCATTCTCATAAACGAAAATCAAATAAATCCGGTGTTTGGAATCATAATTCGAGAATCACAAATGAGGAGACAAAGAAAACGAATAAGGTAAAGTGCATTCATTCATTGTGGGAATGAGTATGTGTGCCGTGTTGATTACGTACTTCTATAATGTTGATGCGCTAGAGAAAATGCAACAAGAATCCTCACAATATAAATAAAAGCAAAACTTGTTTGCAACACCTAATGTAGATGCGTTTGGTTAGGCAGGAAGAGATACCAAATACCGGTAGTGTCTTTACTACATGGAAGTTTAATCAAGATCATTATAGGCACATGCTTGCTTGAATTATCATAGTTAATGAACTAACTCTTTTCCTTGATTGAGCATGTCAAATTTCATGATATTTTCACTAACTTACAACCTCTTTTCAAACATATGCCACTATTTATAATAGTAAGAGATTCCATGAAGTTGTAAATTAGTTGGAAAACTAGTTTGAAAATAACACTTTGGTTCCGTGAATTCTAGGATTGTAATAAATTGAGTTCCATTCAAAACTTGAACTATTTATGTCTCATAGCACATTTCATTAATGAGAAGTTGAAGTTAAATTAAAGAATCTTTAACTTTGTGATGATGTCTAGTCTCAAGGGTAGATAGATTGGGAAAATGGTTTAGAAGTGCATAAATGAGTGAAGAGTAGAAATGTCCACAATCATTGTAGACAATGCTACTTTGAGAAGAATTTTTTAAGAGAACATAATTGATCTTTAGTAGAGTAAGAAATGGCTTGACTGAGGTACATAATTGTATTGCACATGTCAAAATGTGATAAGGTATGTGAGGGGTTCTCCCACAAGAGTTAAAACATTCTAATATTGCATTGAAAGTTAAAGGATTACTTACAAGAATTTGGTTTGTCTTGATGTGGCCACTGGATGGAACTTCACTTATTTCATGTCCGACACCGCCATTTTGAAAGAATGGAAGAAGAGGAATTTTCTTTCTCGAATGAGCTTAACTTGGATACTCCCAAAAATAAATGGGAACCTATCCGGTTGCAGGTTTTAAGGTACGTAGGGTAAGTTCTAGGTTTTAAAAATCAAGGAACCTATTTTGACAGGTAAGTTTCAGATTTTAGATAGGTTGTCGCCCTGTGGTAATCTATTTGTCGTCACAAATTTCATCCTCGGGTTCTTGAAAATCTCTATGTAATTGGAAAATCGATTCATTTCAACTAGCCAATCCATGAAGTGCTAGATATTCAGACTCCCATCAAAAGTAGGATAAATGCCCCACCATCCACCTCCGCGAATCCACCCAACGCCATCATCACCACGGCGATCTCGTCAATGAGCCTACAGCCTTATTTAAGATTAAGTTGGCCATTCCATGACCTAATTTGTGATTGGGTCCATTTTGGTTCAAACTTTTTCACAAACAAGTTAAAATCGAAATCTTGAAAAATGCTTGTCCCACGTCAATCAGCCAATCATTTTAATATAGAAAGAGTATGGTTGCCTCACCTTTATTCGTGAAGGTACGACAAAGTCAAGGTTAAATTGATCTAATGTCAGGAAAGTATTGCTTTTACCAATTAGGTCAATAAATTCTTTTCTGGAAGCCTTCTAACTTTTCCTCGAACATAAGCATCTTCCATTTCATTTTGAGGGGTTCCTCCGTTCGATTGCAAGAAAAAAGGACAAAACTTCCCTTTTTAAATGAAGTTTAGAAACAAGACAAGGCGCACCTTAAAATTGAAATCGACCAGCGATGGATACGTCAAGACAATATTTTATTTTATAAAGATTTTCCATTGGATAAAAAATTATAATATAGAAAATACTATCTAAATAAAGATGCGTATGCCGGAAAGGGGCTTGACGATGGCTTCGAAGGTGCACCTAACCCACCTGCCGACTCATAAATCATGGTCACCATTGCTGAATTCAATTATCTACACAAAGCATATAGTGCTTCATTTTAATAACCGCATGATTGCCATATAGACTATAGTTTATATTGACTATAGTTTACTCATTTTTCCAAACTTTAAGGAATTCATACATCCTTCACAAAGAGCGGGAAAATATAACAATACATCTTAGCTGTACGATGACATCAAGACCCATGTAACTTTCCAGCGGCAAGGCTCAAATGGATCGACATGCACGACGGGGAAACACACACCAGCGGCTTAGGGTGTGTTTGTTTGTGTTTCTTTTTTTTGTTTATGAACACAAATCTTGTTTTTTTGTTCCCTTAACAAATTTGAACAGAAACAAGAAACAAGAAAAGCTTGTTTCTTGTTTCTGGAACACACTTTGGAGAAACAATTTTCTCTCTCTTCTTTATTTTCTTCTTCTTTTTTTTCTTTGGCCGGTCGCCGGCCTCGGCCATGACCGGCGACTGGCCGTTGAGGGCTGGCGACCTCATCGAAGCATCATCGGCCCCCGGCGAGGCCAAGCGTCGCCGGCCCCTAGCAAGGAACAAGTTTACTTAACGCGTTCTTCTGTTCAAAAATTATTCCGCAGAACGAAAATGACTATTTCTGTTTTCTGGAATAATTTCAAATTAAACGAACGCAAAACGCACTTTACCATCTCCGCCCCGAATCTTGGCCCTTGGCTCAAATCGATAGCCTCCTCTCCCTCCATCATCTTCCAATCGAAGCACTGAACCAGTGATCCGACAGCCACGTGCATCACTAGCATTGCGAGCGACGCCCCGATGCACCCTCGCCGCCCGCTCCCGAACGGCAAGTACCTGAAGTTCTGACCCTTGAACTCCATCCGATGCTCTCCGATTTTCTCGTCCGAACTCTCCAGGAACCTCTCGGGCACGAACACGTCCGGGTCCGTCCATATCTCCGGGTCCCTCACGATCGCGTAGGCATTGATTAAGACTCTCGATTTTGCCTCCGCCAGGTCACCGTCGACAGAGCACTCTTCTCTGCACTCCCTGATGATTATGGCGGCGGGCGAGTGGAGCCTCTGGGTCTCTTTCACGACAGCCTGGAGGTAGGGCAAGCTCGGGATGTCCGACTCTCCGACTAGCCTAGTGGGCCCGACGACGGAGCTGATCTCGTGCCGTAGCTTCTTGTAGGCTTCCGGACGGTTGATGAGCTCCGCCTTGGCCCACTGCATGGCGGCCGAAGAGGTTTCGGTGCCCGCCATGAAGATATCCTGTCCATTAGAGGCATGAGGAACGATAAATTGACATTTGCATGAACGTCGTGTGTAATGTTTTAAACGTATAAAGTGTAATCCGCGCGAGTGTGTTCTTACAATCTGCACTTTTGAAACATAATATTTATCTACTATCAAACTACTTAGTGAAAACTAATTAAAAGTTATAAATTTAAAGTGTAAATGTTTTCATGTCATTGCCATCGATCTAATATGCAGAACTTAATAAAGAGAGTATGGATATAATTAACATGTACTCACCAGGATGAAGGATTTAATGTCATTTCTAGTTATCTTCACTTCGGCAGTTGGATCATTGTGAGTCTCCAACAAGATGTCCGTGAGATCCTTCCTCTCTGCAACTGCAACTGACCCATTGATCTGTTGGATGTATGCCCTAAAGCTACTATGTAATAGTTACATATTAAGGATTTTGGTTGTACTATTATTATTATTATTTAATTAATAGCAATGACGTATCCATTCATTTGTCCAATTATTTTATATTTATGAATGATTCCATAAGATCAGTTTCAACTAGACCTATTCTTGAGATGTCAAGAATATATGTGACGGGTTCATAGTTAGGTTGAATCTTTAAATTGTTCCTGGTCAATGGATTATTAAGTGGATATTTATAATCCTATTGAGACCGGTGCGTTCTTAACTTTACCATTAAATATTGGATACTTAAGGGAATGATGAGTCGCATGTCATGGGGTATTATGATGCCTGAATTAGAACACAGGTGTTTGTATTAGACAAGTTCATTGAACGTGACGCATATGGAACGATTAGCAACATGAAAGCTTTTAGTGTGGTCAATGTCTAATTGTTCATGCTTTGGTCTTGTGTAAATAATCCTTAGAACCTGAGGCACAGTGTAACTTGTGTTTCGAACAACTATGGTTCATGGGTGCACATAATGCCGGGTCATTGATTTGTCTTTATACCTGATGGTTATAGTTTGTTCATATACAAAGTTGCACGTGTACGCAATATGGAATCTGTCTCCTTGTTACATACAAGGTACAATAATGATGTCTTATGCGATCTAATTATACATTGTATTGAAATCCTCGGTCGGGGTTGTAATCGAGAATAAATTATTTATGTCTTGAATAAAATGCATGTCAATTAGATTTGTGCATATGATTAGATTAGTGACTTGACAAATATTCCATGGTTGTTGTTCGATTGGGATATAGTAAGACAGAAGGATTGAATTACACTGTAGTCAAAGTCGACAAGTTCATTATGTTCTTAAAACATTCACATTATCTAGATAGCTATGATATATTACTAGATGCCAATCATGGCTTGTAGGACCCAAAGAGTAATCGGGACAATTAATTCTTTTGGGAGCACTAATGTGTTAGTACAAATCTTACTACTAGCTTAGCGATGAACTTAGGGATGTCACATACCATAAACAATTAGGATAACGTGGAACAAGAGAGAAATAATGTTGCAAATGTGTTTGCAATTATTGCAATTGAATTGAGTCGATTTGAAATTAAATTAAATTTAATTTGTATTATAGTCACGAGTCTACTTGCATATGATGCACACGCATGCCTAAAGTGAATATATGTTAATGTATTCCAAATGCACACATAAAGATTATGTCCTTTTTATTTTTATTTATATATAAATAAAAAGGGGTTTACCACCGCATTGAGTGGCGCTGCTGGCTTTGGGCTTTTTCCCCCTCACGAAGGGGAGAAGTTTGAATCCCCAGCATGTTGCAGGTGGACTTACCTGCTTCACGGGGGTGGTGGATTCCTCCGTGGGCTCTAGGGTTTGCCCGCCGGTTGTTGGCTTACGGGTTTCCCTGGGTCATCAAAAAAAAAAGAAAAAGAAAAAAAAAGGGGTTTGATTAATTATTTTTCATTTAATTAATTAATTAAGGTGCACATGTGCAACACACATCACATGTGCGTTTCCTTTTAATATTAATAACTAAAAAAAAAAAGGTAAAGCTTCGGCATGATCAGCAACGGTTCAGCAACCGTTGCTGATTCGTGATTTTTTTTTTTAAATGCCACTAAAAGGTTGAGAAAGATAGAGAGAAAGGTGTGTGCGTGTTCTTGTGTTTTTTGAGACGTGAGAAAGAAGAGGGATTCTCTCTCGTTCGAGCCGTAACTAAAAACATCAATGATACGGCGGATTGTCTCCACGAGATTGCTAGCACAATCATAATGGTAATTATCCGAAAGTTCTTTCTTCCATTCGACGTCCATTGTTGGTGTGTCTGAACTAGAGGTCCGACGTATTTGAGACTCGAACTGAAGAACATCCGAACCAATTCGTTTAAAGCGCACTTTGAGAGGTAATTCTTTTAACTCCTTTTTTTATATTAAGATTTTTTGATTAAAATGCACGAACAATGCCTTCGAAGAATCATGTATAAAATGTATCATCTTTTTTTTTTTTAATTTTACCTATACATGATTCATGAAACCCCAACAGTGGTATCAAAGCCAACCTTAGGCCTTTTTCGTGCGTTTATTTGATTTATAGTTCAAAGATATTTTTGCGTTCTAATGATTAATTTATTTAATCTCTCGTTTTTATGTGGCCTATAGAAGTTGATTAATTTATGTGATAAATTTAATCGACTAAGCAAAAATTGGAACTAAATCAATTTTGAATCAAAAATCCATAACTTGTTATACTTTGTGTTTATATTCCGTGAATGATTCTCGATTGTGAATTTAAAGTTGACAATACAACTTCCGTTTGGAATCACGCTCGTGAAATTTGTTTCATTGATTTTGATTTCTTGACATGATTTGCGTTGTTCGGCTTTAAATTTAATTAAATGCAGAATTTTATTTATGTCTTCTGGAGCTTTAAATTTTGAATTTATGGCTCGCAAGGAAGGGTGGTAATCATGAAAAAATCTCTAATCATTATGATTATTGTATGGATGAATGTATGATGATTACAGGTATTCTTTTTGGGGTTGTAATTATTAAATGAGGGATGTGTCCTTCCTTTTATATTTATTTTCATGAAATGTAATTTTAGCATAGTTTAGTATATCAATTGTTGATGTAAATGCTACGAGAGAATTGGAGGAGCCATTAAGCCGAAGAGCTCTATGGGCCTTCAAGAAGAATTGAAGGGCAGGTCTCTATTATTAAAACATTAAAATGGCTAAATGGGTCTCTTTGGCTCGAGACTCATTGAACCATAATTCCATTATCACCATGTAGGATAGATGTTTATGTGATATCTATTTATTTATTGTGTTTATATTATCATGCATGTTAAATCGGTTAATGTGCAAACTGAGACCATTAATAACGACAAAAATCTTCTTATTAATAATATTAAGTCGAAACAGGTTTCGGATTTGTGGCCTTCCATCGTCATGGTTTGATCCTATATTATAGTGGTTAATTGACAAGCTATGGATACATAGGGGTTAATTACCATTTTTAATATTGAACCACTCCATTATGCATGTGATGCTGTGGGGTTGGAGCCAAATGATTTCTAATAACTGTTAGGTGAGAGAATCGTTTATGCTTTCAATACTTGCATGAGACGATGGGCTAGACTTAACTATGATCATGATGCTAGTAACTGTTAGGTGAGGCTTTCATGATCTAGAGGCCGAAGTTATGATTCTGACTCGCATATGATGAGTTGAACAAGTTGGTTCACTCACTAAGTTCATAGAATACCAATAATTGTTAGGTGAGGTGGGTTTTGGGCTAGTGGGACTCCAATCCCCACTAGTAATCTTTACACAACAAAGATTACCGCTTCCCATATTAAGGAGTATGTGATTCGAATATAAATTTAGTGGGATGATCTATTTCATTTAAAGGCCAAAATGAAATAGTTATTTTGAAAGATACAACGGCTAATAATTTATTTTTTGCAACAAATATATTATTACTCTGAAAATGGTGACCATAAACCCACTCGCTTCTATACTTGACAAGAATTGTTTAACTGGACCCAATTTCATTGACTAGGTGAGGAATTTGAAAATCGTTCTCAATTCAGAAAAAAATTGGGTATGTGCTTGATGAAAAGATGCAAAACTCATTTCCTAAGGGTGGGATCCAAGAGGAGTGTGTCACTTATGATAAGTGGCGTGACGATGACTTAAAAGTTATGTCATATATGCTTGCTTTGATGAATAATGAATTACAGAAGAAGTATGAATCTATGAAAGATGCTAGGTCGATTATTTTGCACTTAAAGGAATACTTTGATGAGAATTGTCGAACCTCTAGATATGAGATATTTAAGGCATTGTACCGTATGAGGATGGCTAAAGGATCATCAATTAATGATCATGCTTTGAAAATGATCTGACACATTGAAGAATTGGCTAGGTTGAATCTTGTTATGGACAATGAGTTAACTGTGGATTTGATCCTCCAATCTTTATCAATTCATTCTCTGGTTTTGTCCAAAACTTCCACATGCATAAGATGGAGAAAACTTTCACTGAGTTACAAAGCATGCTGGTAGTTTATGAGAAGGAAATGCACAACACGAGACCAAATGTAGTGGCTATGACTAAGGCTTCTTCTTCAAGGGGTAAGACTGTTTTAAAGAAAAAGAAATGGAAGAGGCCTGTCAAACCTGTTGTGCAACCAAAAACCAAGATTGATAAAAGGGAAATGTCATTACTGTGGTGTCAAGGGGCACTGGAGGAGGAATTGTAAGAAGTACCTCGCGAGCTTGACAGTCAAGCCCAATGACCAACCTTATGAAGGTATGGTGTCTATGTTTATTGAAACTAATATTATAATTAGTGCTGAATCCAGCTCATGGGTTCTAAATTCTGCTGCAACTTCACATATTTGTATGTTTTTGCAGAATCTGGAAACAAGCAGGATGCTAGGGCGAAATGAGATTGTCCTGACATTTACCGATGGAGCAAGAGTTGCTGTGTTAGCTATAGGGACTTTTTGTTTATGTTTGCCTTCTGGATATGTATTGGTTTTAAAGAATTGTTTTCATTATAAGAATGTTGTTAGGAACATCATTTCTATACCTCGTTTTGGTAAAGAGAATTATGAATTTTCTTTTGTTGATGATGTATGTTCTATTTATCATAATAGAAGATATGTTGGTTCTAGCTTATTAACCAATAATCTTTATACCATAACAATGCCCGGTAATGCGATTACCGATGTCAATAGGCAAAATAGAATTGATATAAATGCCATAACTAATAAACACCATAGAGATAGTCCAAATAAAAAGTATGTTTGGCATCTTCGATTAAGTCATATTGGAGAAGACAGAATTAACAAGTTGAGTAATGATGGGTATATTGATCCATCAAATTTTGAGTCATACTCGACTTGTGAGGCATGTCTTCTAGGAAAAATGACCAAAGTACCTTTTGTGGGACATAGTCGCGAGTTGCTGACATATTATGATTAATACATACAGATATGTGAACTAATTAATGAAACTGCTAGAAGTGGTTATAATTACTTCATTACCTTCACCGATGATCAGTCACGGTATGGTTATTTATACCTCATGAAGTATAAATCTGAATCCTTTGAAAAGTTCAAGGAATTCAAGGCTGAAGTTGAGAAACAAATAGGAAAATGTATTAAGGCTCTTCGATCGGATCGAGGAGGTGAATACCTTAGTACTGAATTCTTGGACTATCTTAAAGAGAATGTCATTTTATCACAATGGACACCTCCTAGAACTCCAGAACATAATGATGTATCTGAACGAAGAAATCGTACTTTATTAGATATGATGCGATGTATGATGAGTTACACCGATTTGCTAATATCCCTTTGGGGATAATGCCCTTGAGACAACTGTATATATACTGAACAGAGTGCCGTCCAAATCTTTTCTAACTATGTCCTATGAGATATGGCATAGTAGGAAACCTAGTCTTTGTTCCTTTTTTCATTGTTGGCCTTCTCTTCCGTATGCAAGAGATTATGTTAATCAATGTAATAGTGTCATGCTAGATAGGTTCTGTTATCAGTCTCTTTCAGATATTGATGTAAACATGGCTTCACAGAAGCTTATATATCCCTGTAGTTAATATTGCCTATTGCCCAAGCTGTCAAGAGGTCATTACCATCGAAGCTCGGTGAACATCATTATTCCTAAGAAGAGACCCTGAATCCCAGCCCCATGTACCCTAGTCATCAGCTGGCTTTGCGCTTTAACAGTTCATGCATCATTCACGTAATAGTTTTGTGACTAGCCGCAGCAGTCAACAATACCAACATATTGTTTGGATCAGTGAGCAAGAGTGCTCCCAAATAACTGATGAATTAGAACTCACACAAATCAATTACATGCCTTGCAGGGTCAATAGAAGAATGTCATGATTGGCTGTGAGTTCGATTCAGCAGAACCAGGAGAACCAAAACTGAAAGGCGAGACCATCCTCAAAACAACTTTCGGCATATCACTGGATCACTCCAAGTGGTGGGATGTAACTGTGCTTCTCTTTCAATTGTTTGTTTACAAACTGCTACTCTTCTTAATGCTTAGGTACAAGAAGAGAATGGCGCCCTGGTTAAATGGGCACTATTCTTAGCTTGTTTACAAACTACTACTACTTTCTTAATTTTATGCTTTGCAAGAGGTTTATAATCTACGTTTATTACGAAGAGGAAATGGTGGATTGTGACATCCTGATTTTCAAATCTGATTTCGATGAGATGAAATGGGCCTTTCATCGACGTGCCTATAGCCTTTTTCTCTAAGTTGGCCACTCAAGAGTTAACTAGTCTATCAAGTGAATCCGTTAAGGAATCTAAACGCAATAAACTTGAGAATTCGATTAGGAGTCGATTGCTCGGCCGTGCTAATCTGCAAGGGTCATTACGGCATCGTCAAAATCGATTAGAGATTGGAGATAAGACAATTCGACTGAAGTATGTGATTAGTGCGTGGATGATTTCACCTAATTGCAAAATTTTTGTCGAATGGCACTAGACCGATTTTTCTGTCATTTTCGTACCCTGTGTTTGTATTCGAAATCTCGAGATTTTTACGACAATCAAGAGTCGCTAATGTGTCAAAGATGTACGTTGTGGCTCGAAAATAATCGACCACGGGTCAATTGCATTAAAAATTCATAAAAGCTACCCGGTAGATTAGGACGCGCTAAAATTACGTCAGATTGAAATTAACAGTGAAATTGAACTCGATTTCAGAAAATGAAAGTTCTGTCGTGTCACGATTCATTTTAGGAACGTCGACTCATCCTTTGAAATTTTTTTAGAGATTCCGGGATTTTTACGGAAAATCAATTCGGACGATTCGGAAAACGAACGGAAATTCGGATGGGCCAAGTCGAAGGGAATTTGGGCTTCCAAGCCGAGCTATTTGGTGATGGGAACTTATAGAAATTTTGTGAGCTTTTCTTCAACAACATTGGACGTCGATTTGGAGAATTCATGAAGAAATTGAAACCCCCAAGTTATAAAATTCGGATTTAGGCTTGGACAGCAACTTTGGCTTAAAAAATTGGATAATATATGGAAATAAAAGGGCAAGAAAGTAACGGGGACATCAGGATATACATAAAGGACTTTGGGGGACCAAACATTAATTGTATGAGATATTTTTATGGACTTTTGGTCCCCCCTTCTCCAGCTGCCCCAACTGAGCACTCCTCCTGCGCACGCCAGCTTCTTCCACCTCTCTTCACGGCTTCGGCTCCTTCATTTTCGTTTCTTCCTTCTGCTCGAGCAGCCAACATCCTCCACTAAACCTTGTCTTCATCCAGTCAACTAGCAAGGCTCGGTTGACCCCCAAAACCCCATCGAAATTCAACGCCAGCAGCTCCCCCTGACTCCAGCGAAGCCCACCTTCGCTTGTCTCCAGCTGCCCGAAGTTCCTCCACCGATAGCTGCTTCCCCTTCCATCTTCACACGGCCGTTTCCACCAAGCCATCCCTGCCCGTGTCTTCCTGCGCCACACGTCCAAGACTCCAACTCCTTCGGTCAAAGCCCCAAAAGAAGCCCACGCCGTTGACTCCGAAGCTGCTGCCTTCACGTCCACAAGCCCAGCCCCACTTCCATCTTCCTCGAGCAGCTCCCATCTTCGAAGACTTCGCTGTCACTTGTCCAACCGGTCAACCGCCAGCAAAGTCGACCGCCTGCTGCTCCACCGATCCATCTCTGCCACAAGACTGAATCAATCCAGCTTCACGTCCGCAAGCCCAGCAGCCCAAGAAGTGGAGCCTACAAGTTTTCAGCCCAGCAACGAGCTTCCGTGGCCGATTTCAGCCGGTCCGAGCTTCCCTCGGCCTCACTGTGAGCTCAAATCTCGGCCGCCGTCGCGCCGTTGTCGCCGTGAATTGGTTTTCTTGCTAAACCAGTGAGTTGCGTTCTAATCCCTAATTAGTAGGCTCATGACACTTAGAGGTGGATTAGTTAGCTAATTGGTGGATTAGTTAAGTTAGTTAAGCTTAGGTAATTTAGTTAGATTAAATATATAGTTAGTTATTTAGTTAGTTCAATTAGATTAGTTAGGTGGGTTTAGTTAGGAATTAGTTAGTTTATATAATTAGTGTAATTAGATTAGATTAGGTAGAATGATTAGATTTAATTGTCAGTTCAATTAATTAGCCCGGTTAGTTTAGGTTGATTTAATTAAGTGCTTTAATTTATTTATTTTGTAATTTATTTAATTGTCGGTAATTTATTTAATTGTCGGTAATTTATTTAATTGTCGGTAATTTATTTAATTATTAATTACTTTTCGGAAATTAGATCGGGATAGCTGGTGATCGGAATTTCGTGCTGATTGCAATGGTGTGTTCAATTTATACAATTAGATGTTAATTTGTGCAAATTAACTGCTAATTGGAAATTTGGGTATTTAATTCCAAAATTTGTGAATTTCAATAATTATTCAGAAAATTCCGGGTGTCGGATTTTAACACTGAAAATGGTTTTATATACTATATAAAGCAATGGGATTTTAGAAAGGAGGTTATGAATTTTCTGGGTCCAATATGATCGTGTACCCACACACGACTATTTTACTGTGTATTTTTAATACAAAGAAAATAGGCTAAGATTACTATTTTAATTGAGGCATTTGAGTGCAATGCACGGTGTCCTGAGCCGAAATTGATTGGTCGTGTGTTGGTTAGCCAGACGTTATTAAATCCCTTTTCGGGTTACCCATGCATTAGGGTATCGGGTCGCAGTAGATTCTTGACCTATGTTCCTTCGGGAATGTTGTCTTTGAGAGATGAAGCCGTGCTCAATGGGGAAGAGACGAATCCTGGCTATGCCAGTAGACAATCAAACATGGGAGTCGGCTGTGCCTTGAGGAGCTTAATTAACAATTGGAACGCATGATTGTTTGAGGTTAATGTGCTTGATTATGAGACAAAACTGTGTGACATGGTATGGGACGTGTCATAAAGGTTTGGCCTTATAATTGAGACCCTTGTGATTAATTGAGTTGATGAGGTGTTTCAATGGTTATGTGCATTAATTATATGCATTGCGATATGAACTGTGCTGACGTGCAAGAAGGAACTGAGGCGAGGTAAGTCCTCTGTGCTAATTGTGTGGTTGTGTGGTTAAGACGCTTCTAGGCATATTACCCTTCTAATCGGGGCTTAGAGCGTGAACTCGCTGAGATTTATATCTCACCCTGTTATGGGCTTAAATTTTCAGGATTGTAGAAGGAGGACTTGGAGTTGAGTTGAGGTGACTTGAAGTATAGGTCAGATAGGACAACTTCTTTTTGAGAGTCAGTCTTTTGAAATCGTTGGGTATAGACTTTTGTATATGACTCAATATGTTTATAAAAGCATGTTTGTTTGTGAATGTGTTGTCTTGCTTTTCTATTCAAAGATGGTTATTTTCAGGGGATTTGTTATTCGCTTTCGCATGTGCAATAAAATGAAAGGGTAGGTGACTCGTCCTAGGAAGTCGCAAATTTTTATCGACCACAGAGGGATGGGCATGCGCTCGAGGATCGGGGCGTGACATCCCCTTTAAGTGGTATCAGAGCAAAGTTAGCGTTGGAGTGATAAGGTGTGATGGGTTTTTGGGATAGTTAGTAGGAATGAGCTCTATTTTATGCTGATGCATGTAATTGATAGCTGTTTGGTAGTTTGTTTGTGGGATCACTCAGTTTCTAATTCTGTATGGAATTAGGAACAGGTTTTGTAGAAATTATGCATTATGAGTGATCAGGAGCCGAGGACTCCTAGGAAGAGGACCATAGCATCAGTGACTCGGGGTAGGACGCCGACAAGGGTCAAAACCAGAGGCGGTTGAGGTAGAGCGTAGGCTAAGGCCAATGCAAGTGGAATAGCATCGCCTCCAGTTGGTGCTAGGGTAGTAGCCCTTAGTGATCTCAGGATCGAGGGGATCATGCAGGCGCTCGAAGTTGTGGGAGCATAGATGGGGCAACAAGCTCAGAATCAAGCCGTCGCCATTACCACCGCCGCTATAGCTGCTGCTACTGCTGCTGCCAATGCTGTTGTTGCCGCCGCCGCCGCTACTGCACCTATTGCTGTAACTGTTGAGGTTTCACCTGGGAACGTGGCCGTTGGGAGGCCGATGCATAAACTGGTGGACATTTTCTGAAGTTGAACCCGCCAAAGTTAATAGGCGCGGGAGATCCCAAGATTGCAGCCCTCTGGATCCAGGAGTTGGAGAATGCCTTTGCACTGCTGATGTGCACTTTGAGGCGAGAGAAGGTCAACCTTGCAGTCTATTAACTGAAGGGGATTGCAAGCACATGGTGGAGAGCCACCAGAGGAACGGTATTTCCTGAAGGTGTGGTTTTGGAGTGGAACGCCTTTGTCGAGGTTTTTAACAGTAAGTACTTTTCTAAGATTGCCAGAGAATTGAAGATGACAGAATTCCAGCGCCTTCGCCAAAGGCTCAATGATAGTGGATCCGTATGAAGCAAAGTTCGCTGAATTGTCGCAGGGCTATCTTGGTCTAATTTCTAGAAAATAATTAAATAATTAAATAATTAAATAATTACGAAAATTAATTAATTAAATATAAATAAATGCCAAAAATACAAACCTAGGCTGGAAATACTAAATTAAATACCAAAACAAGCCTGGAAAATTCCCGAACCACTCTAGATAAATTGTACATCATATCTAGGCCTTAACTAGTCTATTCTAACCACCTAACATGCATAATTAGCTCGGCTTGGAAGCCCAAATTTCCTTCGACTTGGCCCACCCGAATTTCCGTTCATTTTCTAAATCGTCCGAATCGATTTTCCGTAAAAATCCCGGAATTGCCGAAAAATCTTCGGAGGATGAGTCGACGTTCCTAAAATGAATCGTGACACAACATAATTTTCAATTTCTGAAATCGGGTTCAAATTCGCGGTTAATTTCAATCTGATGCGATTTTAGCGTGACCTAACCTACTGAGTAGTTTTTAGGAATTTTTAGTACAATTAACTGGTGGTCGATTATTTTGAGCCACACGTACATCTTCGACACATTTGTGACTCTTGGTTGTCATGAAAATCTCGAGATTTCAAATACAAACACAGAGTACCAAAATGACAGAAAAATTGGTCTAGTGCCGTTCGACAAGAATTTTGCAATTAGGTGGAATCACCCACATTCAATCACATGACTCAGTCGAATCGACCTATCTCCGGTCTCTAATCGATTTTTAACTATGCTGTAAGGGTCATTGCAGATCAACACGGTCGGCGCTTGATTCATAGTCGAATTCTCAAGTCTATTGCGTTTATATTCCTTAATGGCTTCACCTGATAGGCTAGTTATCTCGTGAGTGGCCAACTCAGAGAAAAGTACCATAAACGCGTTGATGAAAAGCTCAACTTATCCAATCGAAATCAAAGCCGGAAATTCAGGATGTTACAACTCTTCCCTCTTATAAAAATTTCTTCCTCGAAATTTAAACCTTTACCAATCCTTATACAATGTGGGGTTATTGTTGTCTCATCGAGTTTTTACTTTCCCCGATTGCTTCCTCGGTTCCATGGTGTTGTCAGACAACTTTGATCAAGGGGGTCATCTTGGTATACAGAATATGTTCTTTCTGACTCAAAATCTAAACCGGGCTTTCCACGTACGACACTTTGTCGTCCACGTCTAACTTTTTAAGATTTAGCACGTGGGTCGGGTCAGGCTCATACGTTCTCAACATCGACACGTGAAAGACGTTATGCACTGGTGCCAACCTTGGCGCAATGCAAGATGATACGTTAGGATCCCGATTCTTTCCAGAATCTCAAAGGGACCTACGTACCTCGGTGTTAGCTTTCCCTTTTTGCCGAAGCGCGAAGGACCCCTCATTGGTGACACCTTCAGGAAGATGCAATCATCAACTTAGAACTCCAATGGCCTTTGATGCTTATCTACGTAACCTTTATGACGGCTCTGAGCGATCTTTAATCTGTCCCTGATGATGAACACTGTGTCTACTAACTGCTAAACCAACTCTAGGCCTGATTTTTCTTTCTCTGACTGCATCCCAACATACTGGCGTTTTGCGCACTCTGCCATACGATGCTTCGAAAGGAGCCATCTGCATACTCTGCTGCTAACTGTTGTTGTAGGTGAACCCAGCTAGATGAAGTTGTTCCTTCCAGCTTCCTTTGAAATCTAGCACACATGCTCTCAACACGTCTTTGAGAGTCTGAATTATCCTCTCAGACTGGCCATTCGTCTGAGGATGATAGGCCGTACTGTACTGTAACTTCGTTCCTAAGACACTCTGCAAACTTTTCCAGAAGGTAGCTGTGAACCTCGGGTCTCAGTTTGAAGTAATCGTCACCGGCACTTCATGCAGACAAACTATCTGATGCACGTACAGCTCTGCATGCCTATCCAAATCAAGGTCCTTTTGTATTGCAATGAAGTGAGCCGACTTCATCAGTCTGTCGATCACTACCCAAATAGAATCATTACTCCTCTAACTCCTCGGTAAGCCTGTCAACAAAATCCATTGTGACGTGTTCCCATTTCCACTTGGAAATCTCGAGAGGTTGCAAAATTCCTCCTAGCTTGCAATACTGTGCCTTCACTTGTTGACACGTCAGACACTTGGCAATATGCTTAGTGATGTCCGCTTTCATATCGAACCACTAATAGTGTCGATGTAGATTCCGAAACATCTTTATACTACTAGGATAAATGCCGTAACTGCTACGATGAGCTTCTGACGAAATTTCCTCCTTAAGCGCTACATCAGTAGGTACACACAATCGTCCTCGGAACCTCAGTGTTCCGTGCTTAGAAATCTGAAAGTCAGCTTTCCTCTTTTCGGTATCTTCTTGCAGGATCTTTTGATCTTTAGATCTGTCGACTAAAGTGTCTTGATTTTGATCTGTACTTCCGGCTCGATTATGAGGGTGGCCATAAGATTTGAAAAGTGGTTTACCTCAAACTTGAAAACCGAATCTCGAGCTCTCTCGAGTAAATTCCACTCCTTGATCAACATCTGCGTTATTGAAGACTCATCGCATCTGAGACTTTATTCACCTTTTCGGGGTGATACAAGATATCACAATCATAGTCCTTTAGAAATTCCTTCCAGCGATGTTGTCTCATATTCAACTCATTCTGAGAGAATAGATACTTGAGACTTTGATGGTTAGTGAAGATTTATAATTTTTCTTCGCACAAATAATGTCTTCAAATCTTCAGAGCAAAAATCATAGCTGCGAGTTCTAAGTCATGCGTCGGGTAATTCAGCTCATGAGGTCTCAACTGACGGGACGCATATGTAACAACTCTGCCATGTTGCATCAGCACGTAACCTAGTCCCCTAAACGATGCTTCACTATAGATCTCGTATCCTCCAAGACCAGATGGAATGGTCAGCATAGGTGCGGTAGTCAGCTTCTGCTTAAGCTCTTGGAAACTACACTCACACTTGTCTATCCACACGATTTCTCTTCCTTCTTCAGTAGTCGAGTCAATGGCGACGCTAAAGCTGAAAACCCTTTCACGAAACTTTTGTAGTACCCTGCTAAACCCAGAAAGCTTCTAATCTTTGTCATTGTAGTTAGTCTTGGCCAATTGATCACCGCTTCTATCTTGGTTGGGTCCATGGAGATTCCTTCTCCTGAAAACACGTGACCTAGGAAAGCAACACGAGTCAATCAAAACTCCCACTTACTGAACTTAGCGTACGACTCATGAGTCCTTAGAGTTTGAAGTACCATCCTCGAATATCTCT